>OY821742.1:42378922-42381422 GCA_963682055.1 Primula veris
TAGGGTTTAGGGTTTAGGGTTTAGGGTTTAGGGTTTAGGGTTTAGGGTTTAGGGTTTAGGGTTTAGGGTTTAGGGTTTAGGGTTTAGGGTTTAGGGTTTAGGGTTTAGGGTTTAGGGTTTAGGGTTTAGGGTTTAGGGTTTAGGGTTTAGGGTTTAGGGTTTAGGGTTTAGGGTTTAGGGTTTAGGGTTTAGGGTTTAGGGTTTAGGGTTTAGGGTTTAGGGTTTAGGGTTTAGGGTTTAGGGTTTAGGGTTTAGGGTTTAGGGTTTAGGGTTTAGGGTTTAGGGTTTAGGGTTTAGGGTTTAGGGTTTAGGGTTTAGGGTTTAGGGTTTAGGGTTTAGGGTTTAGGGTTTAGGGTTTAGGGTTTAGGGTTTAGGGTTTAGGGTTTAGGGTTTAGGGTTTAGGGTTTAGGGTTTAGGGTTTAGGGTTTAGGGTTTAGGGTTTAGGGTTTAGGGTTTAGGGTTTAGGGTTTAGGGTTTAGGGTTTAGGGTTTAGGGTTTAGGGTTTAGGGTTTAGGGTTTAGGGTTTAGGGTTTAGGGTTTAGGGTTTAGGGTTTAGGGTTTAGGGTTTAGGGTTTAGGGTTTAGGGTTTAGGGTTTAGGGTTTAGGGTTTAGGGTTTAGGGTTTAGGGTTTAGGGTTTAGGGTTTAGGGTTTAGGGTTTAGGGTTTAGGGTTTAGGGTTTAGGGTTTAGGGTTTAGGGTTTAGGGTTTAGGGTTTAGGGTTTAGGGTTTAGGGTTTAGGGTTTAGGGTTTAGGGTTTAGGGTTTAGGGTTTAGGGTTTAGGGTTTAGGGTTTAGGGTTTAGGGTTTAGGGTTTAGGGTTTAGGGTTTAGGGTTTAGGGTTTAGGGTTTAGGGTTTAGGGTTTAGGGTTTAGGGTTTAGGGTTTAGGGTTTAGGGTTTAGGGTTTAGGGTTTAGGGTTTAGGGTTTAGGGTTTAGGGTTTAGGGTTTAGGGTTTAGGGTTTAGGGTTTAGGGTTTAGGGTTTAGGGTTTAGGGTTTAGGGTTTAGGGTTTAGGGTTTAGGGTTTAGGGTTTAGGGTTTAGGGTTTAGGGTTTAGGGTTTAGGGTTTAGGGTTTAGGGTTTAGGGTTTAGGGTTTAGGGTTTAGGGTTTAGGGTTTAGGGTTTAGGGTTTAGGGTTTAGGGTTTAGGGTTTAGGGTTTAGGGTTTAGGGTTTAGGGTTTAGGGTTTAGGGTTTAGGGTTTAGGGTTTAGGGTTTAGGGTTTAGGGTTTAGGGTTTAGGGTTTAGGGTTTAGGGTTTAGGGTTTAGGGTTTAGGGTTTAGGGTTTAGGGTTTAGGGTTTAGGGTTTAGGGTTTAGGGTTTAGGGTTTAGGGTTTAGGGTTTAGGGTTTAGGGTTTAGGGTTTAGGGTTTAGGGTTTAGGGTTTAGGGTTTAGGGTTTAGGGTTTAGGGTTTAGGGTTTAGGGTTTAGGGTTTAGGGTTTAGGGTTTAGGGTTTAGGGTTTAGGGTTTAGGGTTTAGGGTTTAGGGTTTAGGGTTTAGGGTTTAGGGTTTAGGGTTTAGGGTTTAGGGTTTAGGGTTTAGGGTTTAGGGTTTAGGGTTTAGGGTTTAGGGTTTAGGGTTTAGGGTTTAGGGTTTAGGGTTTAGGGTTTAGGGTTTAGGGTTTAGGGTTTAGGGTTTAGGGTTTAGGGTTTAGGGTTTAGGGTTTAGGGTTTAGGGTTTAGGGTTTAGGGTTTAGGGTTTAGGGTTTAGGGTTTAGGGTTTAGGGTTTAGGGTTTAGGGTTTAGGGTTTAGGGTTTAGGGTTTAGGGTTTAGGGTTTAGGGTTTAGGGTTTAGGGTTTAGGGTTTAGGGTTTAGGGTTTAGGGTTTAGGGTTTAGGGTTTAGGGTTTAGGGTTTAGGGTTTAGGGTTTAGGGTTTAGGGTTTAGGGTTTAGGGTTTAGGGTTTAGGGTTTAGGGTTTAGGGTTTAGGGTTTAGGGTTTAGGGTTTAGGGTTTAGGGTTTAGGGTTTAGGGTTTAGGGTTTAGGGTTTAGGGTTTAGGGTTTAGGGTTTAGGGTTTAGGGTTTAGGGTTTAGGGTTTAGGGTTTAGGGTTTAGGGTTTAGGGTTTAGGGTTTAGGGTTTAGGGTTTAGGGTTTAGGGTTTAGGGTTTAGGGTTTAGGGTTTAGGGTTTAGGGTTTAGGGTTTAGGGTTTAGGGTTTAGGGTTTAGGGTTTAGGGTTTAGGGTTTAGGGTTTAGGGTTTAGGGTTTAGGGTTTAGGGTTTAGGGTTTAGGGTTTAGGGTTTAGGGTTTAGGGTTTAGGGTTTAGGGTTTAGGGTTTAGGGTTTAGGGTTTAGGGTTTAGGGTTTAGGGTTTAGGGTTTAGGGTTTAGGGTTTAGGGTTTAGGGTTTAGGGTTTAGGGTTTAGGGTTTAGGGTTTAGGGTTTAGGGTTTAGGGTTTAGGGTTTAGGGTTTAGGGTTTAGGGTTTAGGGTTTAGGGTTTAGGGTTTAGGGTTTAGGGTTTAGGGTTTAGGGTTTAGGGTTTAGGGTTTAGGGTTTAGGGTTTAGGGTTT
>OY821743.1:0-2500 GCA_963682055.1 Primula veris
AACCCTAAACCCTAAACCCTAAACCCTAAACCCTAAACCCTAAACCCTAAACCCTAAACCCTAAACCCTAAACCCTAAACCCTAAACCCTAAACCCTAAACCCTAAACCCTAAACCCTAAACCCTAAACCCTAAACCCTAAACCCTAAACCCTAAACCCTAAACCCTAAACCCTAAACCCTAAACCCTAAACCCTAAACCCTAAACCCTAAACCCTAAACCCTAAACCCTAAACCCTAAACCCTAAACCCTAAACCCTAAACCCTAAACCCTAAACCCTAAACCCTAAACCCTAAACCCTAAACCCTAAACCCTAAACCCTAAACCCTAAACCCTAAACCCTAAACCCTAAACCCTAAACCCTAAACCCTAAACCCTAAACCCTAAACCCTAAACCCTAAACCCTAAACCCTAAACCCTAAACCCTAAACCCTAAACCCTAAACCCTAAACCCTAAACCCTAAACCCTAAACCCTAAACCCTAAACCCTAAACCCTAAACCCTAAACCCTAAACCCTAAACCCTAAACCCTAAACCCTAAACCCTAAACCCTAAACCCTAAACCCTAAACCCTAAACCCTAAACCCTAAACCCTAAACCCTAAACCCTAAACCCTAAACCCTAAACCCTAAACCCTAAACCCTAAACCCTAAACCCTAAACCCTAAACCCTAAACCCTAAACCCTAAACCCTAAACCCTAAACCCTAAACCCTAAACCCTAAACCCTAAACCCTAAACCCTAAACCCTAAACCCTAAACCCTAAACCCTAAACCCTAAACCCTAAACCCTAAACCCTAAACCCTAAACCCTAAACCCTAAACCCTAAACCCTAAACCCTAAACCCTAAACCCTAAACCCTAAACCCTAAACCCTAAACCCTAAACCCTAAACCCTAAACCCTAAACCCTAAACCCTAAACCCTAAACCCTAAACCCTAAACCCTAAACCCTAAACCCTAAACCCTAAACCCTAAACCCTAAACCCTAAACCCTAAACCCTAAACCCTAAACCCTAAACCCTAAACCCTAAACCCTAAACCCTAAACCCTAAACCCTAAACCCTAAACCCTAAACCCTAAACCCTAAACCCTAAACCCTAAACCCTAAACCCTAAACCCTAAACCCTAAACCCTAAACCCTAAACCCTAAACCCTAAACCCTAAACCCTAAACCCTAAACCCTAAACCCTAAACCCTAAACCCTAAACCCTAAACCCTAAACCCTAAACCCTAAACCCTAAACCCTAAACCCTAAACCCTAAACCCTAAACCCTAAACCCTAAACCCTAAACCCTAAACCCTAAACCCTAAACCCTAAACCCTAAACCCTAAACCCTAAACCCTAAACCCTAAACCCTAAACCCTAAACCCTAAACCCTAAACCCTAAACCCTAAACCCTAAACCCTAAACCCTAAACCCTAAACCCTAAACCCTAAACCCTAAACCCTAAACCCTAAACCCTAAACCCTAAACCCTAAACCCTAAACCCTAAACCCTAAACCCTAAACCCTAAACCCTAAACCCTAAACCCTAAACCCTAAACCCTAAACCCTAAACCCTAAACCCTAAACCCTAAACCCTAAACCCTAAACCCTAAACCCTAAACCCTAAACCCTAAACCCTAAACCCTAAACCCTAAACCCTAAACCCTAAACCCTAAACCCTAAACCCTAAACCCTAAACCCTAAACCCTAAACCCTAAACCCTAAACCCTAAACCCTAAACCCTAAACCCTAAACCCTAAACCCTAAACCCTAAACCCTAAACCCTAAACCCTAAACCCTAAACCCTAAACCCTAAACCCTAAACCCTAAACCCTAAACCCTAAACCCTAAACCCTAAACCCTAAACCCTAAACCCTAAACCCTAAACCCTAAACCCTAAACCCTAAACCCTAAACCCTAAACCCTAAACCCTAAACCCTAAACCCTAAACCCTAAACCCTAAACCCTAAACCCTAAACCCTAAACCCTAAACCCTAAACCCTAAACCCTAAACCCTAAACCCTAAACCCTAAACCCTAAACCCTAAACCCTAAACCCTAAACCCTAAACCCTAAACCCTAAACCCTAAACCCTAAACCCTAAACCCTAAACCCTAAACCCTAAACCCTAAACCCTAAACCCTAAACCCTAAACCCTAAACCCTAAACCCTAAACCCTAAACCCTAAACCCTAAACCCTAAACCCTAAACCCTAAACCCTAAACCCTAAACCCTAAACCCTAAACCCTAAACCCTAAACCCTAAACCCTAAACCCTAAACCCTAAACCCTAAACCCTAAACCCTAAACCCTAAACCCTAAACCCTAAACCCTAAACCCTAAACCCTAAACCCTAAACCCTAAACCCTAAACCCTAAACCCTAAACCCTAAACCCTAAACCCTAAACCCTAAACCCTAAACCCTAAACCCTAAACCCTAAACCCTAAACCCTAAACCCTAAACCCTAAACCCTAAACCCTAAACCCTAAACCCTAAACCCTAAACCCTAAACCCTAA